>BMAU01018362.1:552500-557225 GCA_019973935.1 Trichonephila clavipes | reverse complement strand
ATATTTATATATTTATATATATATATATATATATATATATATATATATATATATCATTTGTTAGAGTGTGGTGAAAAGGAGGTGGAAAGGTAGAAGGTGGTAATAGGTAGGTGAATATTACATATACAACATATAAATATATAAATATATAAATATAATATATATAAAATATGTAAATGATATATATATATATAAATATATAAATATATATATATATATATATATAAATATATATATATAATATATAGAATGAGAGTATATAAATATATATATATATATAAATATATATATATATATATTTCAAAATATATATATATAAACATAAGAGCATATATATATATATATATTAAATATATAAAACAATCACAATTATCAATTTAAAAATTGAAATATATGAATCCCAAATAAGACCAAAATCGAGACTTCAGAATATCAATTGTGCGTAACATAAAAGATAATGTTCCATTATTTCAAACAAAATTAAAAATTATAAAATAAAAATATATAAAATATCCAAGTGCACCTTATTCTAGGTGAATCGATAGCGGGAAGCGAACCAGTTCAATATCGGCGCCAACCTTTCCTCCTATTGCAACTTAGACTTAATTTGTACTTTCAAATTTTTTAGAAAAAATTAAGCAAAATTAAAAATTAAAACTAATATACTTTAAATAAAAGTTAAAATTGTAACTATTATACTTGAAAAATAAACTATTCGCCATATCATATATATATATATATATATATATATATATATATATATATATATATTATATATATATATATTGTTATATAGTATATTTATATATTTTATATATATATATATATATATATATATATATACATTTATATTTATATATATATATACATTTATATATTTATATTATATATATATATATATATATATATATATATATATTTGTTGCATGTTTTGGGGGTCTGAAATGATTGAAGCTTTAGTGAGTGGGATCCAAAACAATTTTATTTTAAAAATAAAATATAGTCCTCTGCATACAAATTGTAGAACAGTTCGAGAAAGTCACGTACAATCGATGAAATTACTGATAACATAAAGATGTAATACACTAACAAAAGCAATAGTAAACACTCAGCACAAAAAAATAATAACCAATAAAACAATAGTTATCAATGCACTATGCAATCGTCTCTCTCTCAAGTACAAAGAGGTATCACTTGCATGAAAGCTGAGATCTGATCTGAATTAGCTGCCTTTTCCGCCTTTTTATACCTTTCGGTCAGAAACCTCTTTGCACTTGCCAGAATAATCGAAAATAGAAAGGTCTAGCAAAATCCGGAACGTACGAGGAAAAGCCTCAACACAGTAATACATTCGACAATAGTGTTACAATACCGCGATAGGGTTGCCAGACAGGTTGTTATATAGGGCTGGCTATGGTCGCCCTGGCTCTGATCGCCCAATATTTGGCAAAAATTAAGTCGCCGTAAATCCGTCGCCAACTTGGCGCTTGGTCATTATTTGGCGAGTTTACCATTTAAACCAATGTTAAAGCATTGGGGCCAGCAATGGAAAAAGTGGAAATGATATTACAGGTAAAATAGCAGCTGAAAATCAGCGATGATACGATAAATAAACTCAAAATAAACACAAATGAGTAGAAACACCAGAATACAAGATCACCCGTAACATATTGCTCCCTCGGTATCCCATGTACGTCCGGGCAGCACAACCCTTCTTTGATGTTATCAATAATATGTTAATTGACTAAAAACAACTAAATGAATAGTGCAACAATAAACATACAATGCTTTTCTTGAACACCTAATGGAGTAGCAAAATACAACATCCTTATGTATAAAAATAAAATAAATACGCAATCTATAAAAATAAATACTTACAAAACAATAAACACAATTGTTTACAAAGTGATTGTTTATATACTAACTTATATTTATACAAGACCATGGTCAAAATAAATTGGCATGATAATTGACACACTAATAGCTTTAGGCTATATTATAGTGGGCAGCTCGTCGTAATGAACGACTCTAGGCTTCGAATCTGTGTTGACTTACGGATCTGGATTACGATGCCGCGAGAGTTATCTTAAAATTGCAGTAAGAACTGTCTCCCAATGCGATTGTAATGAAGAGTCCTTGTAGTTGAGTCGGGCGCCAGAACCACACCTTTGGCTACCTTTGAATTAATGTCCCGGCTTGTGTCGTACCGAGTTCATTCTCTGTCCCAGTTGATCTGTTCTCGAGCCAAATTGTGTACATCTTCAAACGTGCCTGAGATTCCGCACGTGTGTCCTCAGCGGATGAAGGTGTATCCGAGGGCATGCATCAAACAGCAGGTCACAAGGAGACGTAGAGATCCGCCAAAAGTGATCCGAGCGGTGAATATCCCAGAACTTCGTAATGTTGTATATCGTTAGCAGAAAGAGGAACTTTCTGGTCCCAGTCTTGTTGGATATCTTTGGATATAATCAGTGAGAGGTTATTCAGGAGCAGCCGATAAACCTCTCTATTATGCTATTTTGATCGTGGCTGAAAGGTGGTCTTGCCTTGTTGATTCTTATGGTCTGCTATCCCTTCAAGCATCAGATTTTTACTTCTTCCTCGATCGACCTCAGTTAGTGAGGTGTAATCCAAGAGTTCGAGAGTCCAGTGCTGCACTACAGCCTCCGCTACGGTGGGGCTTCCTGATCTCGGAATGGGGTACACTTCGTCCATTTTGAAGTAGTCCACAGTCAGTAGGTATTTGTTGGGCTGCGGATCGTGCGCGAAACCTTGGTGAGGGTCCAGATACGAAAGCGGAGGCAAGCGTTCAGAAGGTAACCAATGATTGTAGCGATGCAGCTTCCCCGGCTACGTATCTTTGGCCCCTTCCGAGCTGGAACAGGTAACGCTTGTTAATTTGCACCACTGTTCCACGTCAGCCTCACTCTTGTTCTTGTGGTGTTTAATCTCTGCTCGAACTTTGCAAGCCATGACGCCCGAATGACCTCCTGTTGGGGCTGCCATGCACCTTTTGATAATCTCCTGAGCATGCTGAGATCTGAGAGGAAGCAACAATCTTTTTAACTTAAATGTCTTCCATCCTCTGATGCCTGAATTTTTTGGGTATGGGAATACTATTCCTGAGATAGAGAATCTCCAGAGGGCCCAATACTGCTTAGTTGTAGGACTATAAGCCGAGATGTCCTGCCAACTTTGGCTTATTGCTGGAAGACTTCCATAAACTCCTGTATGTTTAATATCAGATCCATCTTAAGCCCTTCTCTCGAACTTTCTCGCCAAGCCACTCAGACCGTGGTGCCGCTGCAGTTGCTATCTATGGTAGAGGGTCATATTTGGTCCCCTACCTGGAACAACATTTACTTAGTATGGCTCCTTTGAAAGGTAATCAGCATTTCCATGCGAGGAGCCTTACGAGTGCACCTGATGTCAAAGTAATAATTGTTGAGTCAAGTTGTATCCATCTGCCACCACCTCCTTCAGTATTTCCTGTGAAAATTATTGAGCCAGCAAAGAGGTGCTGATCGGAAGGAAACTTACTTACGAGATAGTGATGTAAATGCCTGATGGCTTTCAATAATGTTTGCAGTTCTTCTTTCGAGTGGTTGCTACAATTTTCCGGTTCGATAAACACTTCACCCAATAAGCTAATAGACTCAATCTCTTCTGGCCATCTATTTCCCTGATAATACTGCCAAGACACCTCAACACTGGCATCGCGGTCCGCGATAAACGGTTTTGTCCTGCTGTGGAGGCAGGTTAAGATCGGTAATATCGTCAAAGCCTGGTGCCGGAGGAAGTTAATCTTCAAGTATTCTTTTTGTCGGTCCATTTGAAAAACCTTTGTTGAGGCTTTTCGCGGCTGGTAAGGTGAGTTCCAGGTGATGTTAGAGAACCCTTTCAAACTTATTCTTTCGTAATAAGTACATAGTCCCAGGAAGCTGCAGTAATACTTGAGGTAAGTTTTCAGTGGCAGTCAATCTTTGCTGGTATACTCTTTTTTGGGGGAACAGGCCAACACCTCGTGGAGCGATGTATCCGGAAATTGATTCTTTCCCAAAGAACTTCCTGTATTTCAGTGTTTAGTCTAAGCATGTCCCTTACTTTTATAATACCTTCCTGGAGAGTTTTTAAAGATGTTCTTCTCAAACGCACGCCCTGCCTATGACTGACGCTTCATCCAGGCTATGATAAGCCAAGCTTCAAAAGTCAGACCTCTTTTAGCACGGTCTCCAATCAAGGCAGCTCGAAAGTAGCTGGCGCATTGCAGAGCCCGAATCGTGCATGACTTTGAACTGCCGCAGTCCTTGGTCACTGGAAGTGAATGCTGCTGTTCTTTTCTCTATCTTCGGGATGGATCTCCACTCGGCCAGTATCCGCGCTCTTAAATCCAAAGTCGAGGAACCATTCGCGACCGGAAAGGGTATCCAGGGTGCCATCTATCCTTGGAAGAGGGTAGCTGTCCTTCTTGGTGACGTCGTTAAGTTTTCGATAGTCGCACGCAAAATCTTATGGAGCCATCTTTCTTCATGCGAACCAAGACGATTGGAGATGCCACGGATCTCGAAGATGGATCTATGATGTCATCTTCCTGCATCTCTCGTAGTAGTGTTCCGACCTCTTCCTGCTTAGCAAACGGCAAGCGTCTTGGGTGCTGTTTAATCGGCGGATGGTCTGCTGTCATCAATTCTGTGTTGTGTCACTGTAGGCATGGCCAATATCGCT